>JAYESA010000005.1:94884121-94931621 GCA_036927795.1 Iris macrosiphon | reverse complement strand
ATGGGGTATAATCTAAATCTCATCCACGAAAATCATATATAAATAAAGAACCAATATCTATGAAACTAGATCTCAATATAAAGCCTCTCCAAATGACAGTCGGATGGAAACAAATCCACTGCCGAACTAAAATATATAATAAATAAGATAAATACAATATAAGTACAACCTCTAACAATCACGAGGCTCGAAGGGAAGACCTCTCGTAATATAAGTAGCCAGTCCGGATCTGCGCTCCTGCAAATACTCATGAACATCTACACCTGGAAAGGGACCAGGTCCTCAGAGGGACATAACAAGATATATAGAAGCATGCCATAAAGTAAATACTGAATAAATAAAGGGTTGGCTAACCATCTAAGTGAAATGCAATTTAAGGACAACTTTGAGTGTATGGGAAAGTGTAGGCTAGACATATGCTGAAGTAATTCACCAATCGTGACAACTGGCTAGTATATACCATATATGCCCCCAATACAAGGGCACAATGTAATATAATAACGTCCTATCACTCCGAAGAGTGAGGCATCTGTATAGTATATAACGTCCATATCGTTCCGAAGAACGTGGCATCTGAATAGTATATAACGTCCATATCAGTCCGTCAAGTGTGGCATCTGAATAAAGGAAGTAGGGTGTCCCATACGCCTACTAGTCGTCCTCCCCGCCCAATGTAGATATACAAGTCGTGAACACGACATGGATATCTTGTACTATAATGCAAGTCTCTATAGAAATAAATACTAAGCTAAATATTATTACACGTATTGCTCACACCGATGTCCAGTCGAGTATGAGGCACGCGTCCCTACATGAACTCACTCTGTGACATGTAATAATATGTGTCAAGGTCTAGGAATCATACCAATAACTCCACAATTTTAGGTGGGTCTACTAGACTCTAGGTTAGACACAAGTCCTAATTTCAACGCATTCGTTGACTGCATCCGAGTCTCTCTCGGACGCGCACAGTTATATAATCTAAACATGCAACTAAATATATAACTAAATTTAAACAGTACAACAAGGCAAGGTATACTTGCCTGGCAAGGAAGCTGCGTAGTATCAATAATCTGCTCCTGAAGTCGGCCGATAATCCAATCGGTCCTCGGGGTATGCGCACGGGAATGACGGTGACGACGATGAGGTTGACGATGACGACGACGATGATGATAACAACAATGTGGATGACGATGATGAAGTTAACGACGATGATGATGATAATGGCAATGGTGATGATGACGACAATGTCAATGATGACGATGAGGGTTACGCTGGAGGTAATGATGATGATAATAATGGTGATGATTGTGAAGATGATGGGAGGTGACGATGATGATTACATGATAGTGATAACGAGAAAGATGATGTGGGTGATGGAGATGACGAGGACGATGATGATGATGACTAGGATGATGATGACGACGTTGTTGGCGACGACGATGACGAGGATGATGATGATGTGGATGATGAACAAGTGATTAGGGTTGGTGTTGGTGATGATGATATATTCATGGTGAATATGATGATGAGTATGATGACAGGTTGATGATGACGCGATGGTGATGGTGTCGATGATGAGATGACCGGAGTTCGGCCAGGGGAGGTCCGACCAAGGTGGAGACGAGCAGGGAGGAAGGGGGAGGAGTTCGAGTTGTGCTTCAGTGAGGCTGCGGGCTACTGGAGGTTGGAGTTGCTATCGAGGTCGGAGAGGAAGGAAGAGGTGGACAGGGGAGATGACCGGAGATGGGGTCATGCAGGTGGTGGAGGGAGAACGGAGGTCAGGTCCGACGGCATTCAGTTGGCCGGGAAAAAGAGGGAGAAGGTGGTAATGGTGAGCAGCGGGAAAGGAAAGGAAGAAGAAGAGGAGGCTCGGGTTGAGGAGGTCGGGCGAGTCGTGTCGAGGCGAGTCTGGGTCATTCAGGAGGAGGAAGAAGAGGGGAAAGATTCAGTGGTGGTGGCGTGCTGTCCCGTCGACGGAGGACAGTTAGCAGTGGCTGCGGGGACGAGTCAAGGGGAGGCTCGGGCTGGTGGTCATCGAAAAAGAAGGGAAGAGGAGGTCGGCTGTGCAGGCGGAGGAGGGCTCAGGCGGCGGGTTGGTCGTCGCATGGAGGAGTCAGGCGAGGGCACGGAGGATGCGGGTGCTACTCCGATGAGTCTCGGCTGGGGTCGGCGGGTCTCCGGCAAGTTGCAGGCGGAGGTAAGGGGAGGTAAATAGTAAAGGGGGTCGGCTGTGTGATCCCTTTGGGTTTTGATTTTGGGAAAAACTAAAGGGAAGGTGATTTTATACATGTAGAATTTTTAGGTTTGGGGGTTGACCTAGGATTAGGGCTTGGTCAACACTCCTTGGGATTGGGCCTTGGGCTCACATGGGGGGGTTAGAGGGCCATAATTGCATTGTTTAAAATTCAAGGATAGATTTAAATAGGGCCGATGTTTGTGCGTTGCACATTCCAAAAAATTTACGAAAAAATTCATATGAAGGAAAAAAATGGATTTCTTCATATATTGTCCAATGGTGGGGACAACTAAATGCACATTTGAATAAAAGCACCCAAAAATTGGAAATTTACATAAAGACAGGAATTTGGATTAAATTAATTAAAATTTATGCTCATGATGTTCTGGAATTAATTAGAAGTACATGGGAATAAAATTAGTTGGGACACAAGTGTCATGGACGTAGTGGATACAGTGTAGAATATTATCATAATTTAGGGTTGCATAAAACGGTCAAGATTGTGTTCCTAATTTCGATTAGAACGCACAAGGGTACAAAGTAGTATTTTATTTAGAATTAAATAATAAAGTCTACGACGAATGTTGTGCGACTAAAATATAGCACAAGAAAGTATAACTATAAGTTATACAAAGGTCAGAAGGGTAGGCGGGCACGTCTAGGACAAGGTTGTGAAATTTACAGATAGGCTATGGCTAGTGTAGTACTCCAATTATCAAAGCAACGGTAAGGTGCGCTAAGCGATATAAATAATGTATAATTAAATCAAATGCCGTGTTCTCTATCTAGTTGGATTCTAATTAGCCCTAATTTCTCTATCTAAGCCAAGTAGGCCTAATTTTGGGTGAGGGGGTTTACAATCTACCCAACTTAAAACAATTTTGTCCTCAAAATTAAAATAAGACATAATTTGGTTTAAATCCTTCACATGCGTACGTAAGGCAAGTCTATTGCAATCTCTTCCCAAAAATTTTAACATTTTCAATTCCATCGCAATCACTTTCAAATTAAATTATCCATCGTTTAGATCAAACTTTAACACATCATACTATCTTCTCGATTTTTAAATTAAATAATCTACATCCAATCTAATTTAAATCTATATAATATCCCACATTAAAATTTATATCGCAATCTCCAATTATCATAATCTCCTCTAGAAAATAATTATAACCACATATTATTTCTATTTTTAACTTGTGAATTTCGTACTCTTCGAATTTAAATTCAATTTGCATCCCCAATATTTCAAATAGGCAATCCCATAATTCAACCTTTAACCTTTAATTTAAGGCCTCAAATTGTGAAATTTAAAATCTAATTCACCAATTGTTCAAGTCTAGATTTCTATATTTATCCTCAAAGTTTTAAATCGGTGATTCAACCTTCAATATTAAAAATTTAAATCATCTGCTCACTTATACATATTTGGTTTGCCATATCACAGTTTTTAAAATTCATTAATCCTCATCATCTTAATCATTCTTCTAGAATTCTCAAAATTAAATGACTTGAACCTCTCCATCTTATTTTACTCGATCACAATATAAAAGAAATTTCTCTCAAGTTTGAAAATGCAACTGCTACCCAACTTAGAATTTTCCCATCTATCACATAAGACTCTTACATTTAGAAAACTTATTCCTTAAATTTACTTAATCATGTTACCCAATCCTCAAAAATTTAACACAAAATATATCACATATGATATAAGTTAATCAGTTATAAAGGCAGTCATCTAGTAATGTGATTGGCCTATGGGATATATCTAGTACTCTCTGTATATCATACTTATACTAAGCACGAGGTTTCGTCTTTCCGGAATAAGGGAGGACGGAAAATAATAATAAAGTGTTCAAGGAAAAAGTAATAGAATAGAAGTATAGGGATCAAGGCATTTAAAGAATTCAAATGGAAATTGTCAAGGCAGTTGTGGATTGAAATCCTATTTTGGTAATTCCTATTAACATGCTCGTATCAGTACAGTTATGTAACTGATAAGATATGCTCAGATATATCTAGAGGGCAAGTACATTCGTCTACTAATCACTATATATCTCAATCCACGTAAGGTAGTTATACGAAGGGCGAACCAAGCGCACTAAGGTTAGCTAGACCTTAATACACCGATTCTGATTTAGACAATGTATTAGTGTAGCACTCCAATAATACATATGTCATGAACAAGCTCGATAAAGAATAAGCTTGCAAAACTAGGCTATAATAGCAGCATAAGTCAAGGTAGTACAGCAAATTTAAGTACGCTAGATTATGATGAGAGAAATTACAAAATAATTCAAGTTCATAAAGAAGATGAGATTTGCAGATAGGCTATGGATTGAAATCCTATTTTGGTAATTCCTAAACGCGCGTTTGTATAAAAGCGCTCAACAATTGGAAATTTGCACAAATACGAGAATTTAGATTAAATTAATTAAAATTAGTGCGCATGATATTCTGGATTTAATTAGAAGTACATGGGAATAAAATTAGGTGGGACACAAGTGTCATGGACGTAGAGTATACAGTGTAGAATATTATCATAATTTAGGGTTGCACAAAACGGTCAAGATTGTGTTCCCAATTTTGATTGAAACGCACAAGGGTACAAAGTCATATTTTATTTAGAATTAAATAATAACGTCTACGATGAATGTTGTGCGACTAAAATATAGCACAAGAAAGTATTAAGTTATACAAAAGTCAGAAGGGTAGGCGGGCACGTCTAGGACAAGGTTGTGAAATTTGCAGATAGGGTATGGCTAGTGTAGTGCTCCAATTATCGAAGCAACGGTAAGGTGCGCTAAGCGATATAAATAATCTATAATTAAATCAAATGGCGTTTTCTCTATCTAGTTGGATTCTAATTAGCCATAATTTCTCTGTCTAAGCCAAGTAGGCCTAATTTTGGGTGAGGGGGTTTACATAGCCTATGCATATGGGTTAATTTATCATAGTTAAATCTCATATTTAGAACCTAAATTAAGAAGAAAAACTAAATTGTACCTATTGGAAGATGAATTCTCAATGCAACCTCCAAATATGATGAAATTGGCCTCCAACTTGTAGATCCTTGCTCCTCTTTGTAGATCCTTGCTTCGTCCTTCTAGATCCTTCCTCCACTAGCCTCCAATAGTGATTTGGAAAGAAAATAGGATAAAATTTGGTAGGGACATGAAGTAGGAATGAAGGAATTTGGTTGAGGGAATTTCTAGATCTAGTTTTCAAATGAAAAGAAGAGAGAAAAATAATTTCTCCCCCTCTAAATAGGTCAACCTCCATTCCCCTTCCTCAAGCTACTATGAATTATCCAATATACCCCTTGGGGCCTCTCATGAAGAAATAATTACGAAAGGAAGCTTCTAGTCTAATGGTTTAATTAATTTAATCCATCTCCTTAACAATGGCTTTCTAAATGGGCTAAATTCTATCAATTAATTCATGTTGGTCCATGAGTCTAAACTAAACTAGTTAGGTCTACTAACACAAGTCCAAAATAAATAACTAACATCTAACAATAATTAAATAATATAACAAATAATTATTTATCATGCACAATATTTAATTAAATATGAATTTACTAAAATACCCTTTCCTTCAAAATATGGTAGTGACAAGTCTACCCTCCTTAAATAATTTTTTCCTCGAAATTTAAAAACGAAAACTACCCCCAGAAAATAACAGATCATAACAAAAGAACAGAATTAAGAAACAGAAAACTATGAAAGAACATAACATATTTAGGAAAGAACATACTTCAAGGCACAAATAAATATGCATAACGCTCTCGCATTTTATCCTCTCTCTCCCAGGTAGACTCCCCCGGAGAGTGATGCCTCCATGCGACGCGCACCAAAGGACTAGTCTGATTCCTCAGCACCTTATCTCTCCGATTCAGAATCTCAACTGGCTGCTCTGGATAGCTAAGAGTAGGGCCCACCTCTATCACTGAGTGATCCAATACATGACTAGGATCTGCCACGTATCGTCTCAAATACGACACGTGAAACACGTTGTGCACTCCCTCCAATGCAGGTGGCAAGTCTAGCCTATAAGCAACTGCACCGACCCTTCTAGAATAGTGGTCCGATGAATCACGGACTAAGCTTTCCGCCTCCACCGAAGCGAATCGTGCCTCATGTTGGAGAAATCCTCAGAAACACCAAACCACCCACCTAGAACAAAATACAACCTAAAGAACTTAGTTTATAACGAACAACCAATAGCAAGCACAAACGAAATTTAAACTATACCTCAAACTCCATAGGTCTCCGGTAGCTATCGGCCCAATGTTGCTGTCTGTCCTGCGCCATACGAAGTCTGTCTCTGATCAACTGGACCTTCTCCGCTGCATCTATAACCATCTCTGGCCCAAAAAAAATCCTTTCTCCAACATCGTCCCATGACAAGGGAGTACGACACCTCCGACCGTACAGAGCTTCAAAAGGTAATATCTCTATACTAGCCTGGTAACTATTATTGTAAGCAAACTCTACCAATTGGAGATGGTCCTCCCTAGAACCTCCAAAATCTAGTACACAAGTGCGCAACATATTCTCGAGAGTCTGAATAGTCCTCTCTGATTGCCCATCTGTATGGGGATGATATGCAGTACTGAACTTGAGCTGAGTGCCCAAACTTTCCTACAAACTCCTCCAGAAATGAGAAGTGAAACGACTATCCCGATCCGAGGCTATGATGACGGGAACTCCATGTATCCTAACTATCTGCCACACAAACATCTTTGCCAGCTTGTCCATAGACAAACCCATCTTGAAAGACAAAAAGTGGGCTGACTTGGTCAACCTATCAACGATGACCCAAATCGTATCTTTCTCTCCTGGAGATCGTGGAAGTCCGGACACAAAATCCATAGTAATGTGCTCCCACTTTCACTCTGGAATGGGTAATGGCTGAAGTAAACCTCCTGGCCTCTGTCTCTCAGCTTTCACCTGCTAGCACACTAAGCATCTGGATACAAACTGTGCCACTTCCCTCTTCATGCCATACCACCACACACCCTCTCGCATATCCCGATATATCTTATTGGCACCTGGATGCATGGAATACTGAGAGCGATGCGCTTTCTGTAATACCTCCTCACGCAGCTCCCCACATCTGCATAGCAAAACCAGGAATTATTACCTTAATGCCCAAGCTCTCTAAGTCCTCTAACAAATATCGATCCTGCGTCAAGAACATAGCTACCGGATACCTGCTCAAAGCATTGGCAACTACATTAGCTTTTCTAGGATGATACTGCAAAGATATATCAAAATCCTTCATCAGCTCCAACCACCGACGCTGCCTCATGTTCAACTTCTTCTGCATGAAAATGTACTTCAAGCTTTTGTGATCTGTGAAGATCTCCACACGCTCTCCGTACAAATAATATTTCCACAACTTCAGAGCAAAGATGATTGCTGCCAACTCTAAATCATTGGTAGGATAGTTCTTTTTATGAGGATACAATTGCCAAAATACGTAGGACTAGGACACTTAAGCATGCCAGCCGCATGTATATGGCAACTCCAATATATGAAAATTGTAACACATGCGTACGCGATATTATGAATATCAAATCCACAAGTAGTATAAACCATCATAAATCATAGGGTATAATCTAATCTCATTCACAGAAAATCAAATATAATGAATAACCAATATCTATAACCAGATCCCAAAATGAAGTATCTAAAGATGACAGTCGAATGGAAATAAATCTACTGCCGAACTAGAATAAAGAATAAACACGACAAATACAATATAATTCAACCTCTAACAACCACAAGGCTCGAAGAGAAGACCTCTCGCAATATAAGTAGCCAGTTCGGATATGCGCTCCTGCAAATACTCATGAACAATACACCTGGAAAGGGACCAGGTCCTCAGAGGGACATAACAAGATACAAAAAAGTATGCCATAAAGTAAATACTCTAGAAACTCTAGGGTGACCTAACCATCTAAGTGAAATGCAACTTAAGGACAACCTTGAGAGTATGGGAAAGTGTAGGCTAGACATATGCTAACGTAATTCACCAATCGTGACAACTGGCTAGTATATGCCATATATGCCCCCAATACATGGCCGCATGTATATAATAACGTCCTACCGCTCTGAAGAACAGGGAATCTGCATAGTATATAACGTCCATATCGCTCCGAAGAACGTGGAATCTGCATAGTATATAACGTCAATATCACTCTGTCGAGTGTGGAATCTGTATAGAGGTAGTGGGGTGTCCCATACGCCTACTAGTCGTCCTCCCCGCCCAATGATCTATGCATGTCTTATCCACAACACACCTTAGCTACTACGCCGGGGAGTTGTAACTCTGGCTCTTACTCTATCACTAGAACAATAGTCCAACCTTACAACCAAACAAGGACAAGGATTGGACCATCGTACCATGATAGTCTATGCTCCGCCTACTAATAACTACTAAGTCTTCTAACATGCATCACTATTAGCAGTTATATCCTATCCGTCGCACGACCTACACGTACAGGTGGCCCACCACATACACAAGTCTGTGTCCTACATGAGACTCACAACTCGTGTAAAAAATGTGTCAAGGCCTGGGGAGTCATACCAATAACTTCACAACTTTAGGTGAGTCTACTAGACACTAGGTCAGATACTGTCCTAACGTCAACGCATTCATTGACTGCACCCGAGTCTCTCTCGGACGTGCACAGTTATATAATATAAACATGTAAATAATAATACAGAATTTAAATAGTACAACAAGACAAGGTATACTTGCCTGGCAAGAGAGCTGCAGAGATGTAATGTCCAGATGTCAAACACCAAGAGTCAGAAACTATGACCTCAGAATGAACGTCTCTGGATGCTGAAATAAACATCACTAGCGTTCCCAGAATAAGCAAAATAGCTAGAAACCACTATTATTTCGTCCAATGGGCAAAACAATAATTTTGGTCAAAACGGGCTCCACATGTGGGCCACTTTGCACCAAAAAGTGTGCCATGGATAACAGTTTCTAAGTGGGATAAATTATAGGTCAAACATCTCTAAATGTCAATACGAACTCAACGGTATGTCCAAATGTGGAATCCGATGAGCCGAACACAATTTTGCCCAAAAAGTCAACCGTTGGGTCCGCCAATAGGTGACTTGGTCAACTATCTCAAAATTGCATGAAAATTGGGTCATAGGAACAGCGCGATACCACGAGTCCAGTGGCACAAGTTTCGTCGCATTCTGACCAGCGTGCACAAAATGCGTAGGGCTTTTGCAAAAGTTGTGACACGGGGGATTTGTTGCGGATACGGGCTGATTCTGACGTGCACCCGCTTCCAAATCAGTTTTTGCAAAATCTCACACGTCCGGGTACGCTGTGCGCACCTTTTGGTACACTTGGTACACGGTGGGGCGGTCCCGTTTGGCGGGACGTGCTCCATTTCGCAGTTTTTGGAAATATAGAAAAAGTGGGTTTTTGGGGTTTCTAACTGGTTTAATTCTACATACAGCAGTTAATAAATTAATATATTTAACAAAAAATAAACTAGGTCAAGTTATCTTTGCATACCAACAAGAAAAACCGAATTTGGATCTCTGTGGTGAAAGATACGAATCCGTGAATAGGGGTGGTTGCAACAGATTTTCTGAGATATAATATGTTGCAGTTTTTTATCGACTTGGTATCAATATTTACCTAGGTTCGCACGTGGTTCGAGATGAACTAACATACAAATATGGAAGGGAGATAGGTGAGGATCATACTAGTGAAGACGGGGTCTAGTTTGGTCCAACGAGGGCACGGGAATCGAGGCGTGAACACAGGTACGTTGTTCGATCAAATTCTGCCTCGCGCGCACGGCGTCGCGGTGTACGGTCGGCCGGGGTTCTCTGGTGGTCTGGGGCGGCTCGTCTATGCGGCGCGGTGGCTTGAGGCGGTGCGTGGAGGGGAGAGGGAGGATTAGGGTTAGGGTTTGGGTAATATAGAGTAGTTATATAGAGAGAGGGAGAGAGAGAGAGAGATCGAGATTGAGAAGGGGGGGTTCGTTAGGCCTCGGGGGGGGGGGGGGGAGTGAATAAACATGCGGCTGCTGCTTTTTTATATATATAATGGGCGAGTGCGGGTAGAGTTTGGTTTAAACGGGTTTGGGTTAGATGGGTTAGGGTTTGGATTCAATAAGAATCTTTTTTTTTTTTATTCTTTTTCTTATTTCTTTTTCTATCCTTTTTTATTTCTTTTAAAAATATATATATGTATATATATTTATATATATACATATATACACATAGAAAAATATAGAATTTTGTATTAATGCATACCATTAAGCTAGCAACTGTCCAAAGGGTCTCCTACATGAAATAAATTAGGAAAAATTTATACTGGCTCCATAAATCCCCTAAATGCACCAACACTTAAAATAAAAATAAAAATAAAATAAAAATCTATTTCTCCTAATTAGCTCATAATTACTACAATTAAATTAATAATTAATAAAAAATATAAATACGGATTTTAGGATTAGGGGTTTTACATCCTACCCAACTTATAAAAATTTCGTTCTCGAAATTAAAACTAAGCCATGGTAGAAAGTCAAGGATGGTATAAGATTTGCATTGTTTAAAATGCAAGGCTAGGTTTAAATAAGGGGCAATATTGCACGTTGCACATTCCAAAAATCATGATAAAATTTATATGAACGAAATATTGGTTTCTTCAAGTGTCATGTCCAACGGTGTGGACACCTTAATGCACATGTGCATAAAAGTGCCTAACAATTGAAAAATTGCACAAAGATGAGAATTAGGTTAATTAATGCGCAAGATATTCTGGAATTAATTAGAAGTACATGGGGATGAAATTAGGTGGGGCACTAGGGTCATGGGCATAGGGGACTCAGAGTAGAATATTGTCAAAATTTGGGTGGTACAAAATGGGTCAAGATTTTGTCTCCAATGTCGATTGGAATGCATAAGGATACAAGGTCGTATTATTTAGGATTAAATAATAACGTCCATAACGTATATTGTGTGACTAAAATATAGCACAAGAGAGCATGATTATAAGTTACAACGAGGTCAGGATAGAAGGCGGTCATGTCTAGGACAAGGATATAAAATTTGTAGGTAGGCAATGGCTAGTGTAGTGCTCCAATTATCGAAGCAACGGTAAGGTGCGCTACGTGATATAATATTGGAATAAAAATACCGTGTTTTATTTTTACTTGGATTCAAACTAGCCCTAGTCTCACTATTTAAGCCAAGTAGGTCTAATCTTCGGTGAGAGGGTTTACAATCTAGCCAACTTAAAAAAAAATTTCATCTTCGAAATTTTATAAGGCATAATTTGTTAATTCCTTCACGTTCACATATAAGGCAAGTCAATCATAATCTCTTCCAAGATTTAAGATATATTCTAATCCAAGCGATCACCTTCCAAACCAAGGTAGCCTCTTGTTTAATCCAAATTTAACATATTGGAATCTTTTCTCGATTTTTAAATCATCAACATCCAAATTTAAATTAAATCCATATAACATCTTCAAGATTTAAATACGCATATAAATTTTACATCACGATCTCCAACTATCATAATCTCCTCTAGAAAATAATTCTAATCCGATATTATTCCTATTTTTCACTTATGATTTTTTTTTTGTATTCTTCAAATTTTTAAATTCAATTCACATCCTCAATATTTCAAATACGTAATTCAACAATCAATTTTTTTAACTCTTAATTTAAATCATTAAATTATAAAAGCTTTAGATTCAATCCACCAATGTTCAAGTCTAAAATTATATATTTACCCTCAAGGTTTAAATCGATGATTCAATCTACAATATTCAAACTTCACATCACGTGCTCAAAGTATAAATATTTGGTCCTTAATATCAAGATTTAAAAATTTGTTAAATCTTTATCATCGTAATCCTTCTTTTAAAATTCCTCAAAATTAAAGTGACTTGAATCTCCCAATTTAATCTTGTTTGATCACAATCTAAAGGAAATTCCTCTCAAGTTTTTCAATGCAACTTCTACCCAACTTAGAATTTACCTATTTATCATATAAGGCTATACACTTAAGAAAAATATTTCTTAATTTATTTACTTATGTCATTCAATCCTCAAAACTTTAACACCAGTTATATCATATATGATATGCCCTTAATCAATTATAAAAGATAGTCACCAAATAATGCGATTGGCCCATGGGTATCTCTAGTACTATATGTATATCAACTTATACCAAGCACGAGGTTTCGTCTTTCCGAAATAAGGGAAGACGGAAAACAATGATTAAGAGTTCAAGGGGAAGGTAATAGAATAGAAGTATGGAGGTCAAGGCGATTAGGGAATTCAAAAGGGAATTGTCAAGGCAGACGTGGATTGAAATCCTAATTTGGAAATTCCTATTCACATGCTCGTATCAATACAGTTATGTAACTGATATGATCTTCCCAAACATATCTAGAGGGCAAGTACAGGTGTCTACTAGTCAACTATATATCTCAATCCACGTAAAGTATTATTATGAAGGGCGAATCAAGCATACTATGGTTGATCAGAACATAATACATCGATTATGAAATATATTAGTGTGGTTGATCAGGCCCCAATAACACATATATCATGAAAAAGCTCGATAAAAGAATAAGCTTACAAAAACTAGACTATAATAGCAGCATAAGTCAAGATAGTATAGAAAATATAAGTACGCTAGATTATGATGAGAGATGTTACAAAATAATTCAAGTTCATAAAAGAAATAAGACTACAATCTCTATAGTTGTCATACTAACTCCCTGTCTAAGTCGTTAGTCGACCAAATAGGGGTCTGAGCCTCTAAGTTCTACAGTCTGAATAAACACTATCGTCTTATGCTAGCATACAATTAATATCATTTAGTTACACTTTAATAATAGGTCAAAAGACTATGTGATACTAGATTGTGAGGTATACTACCCAACTTATAACAATAAACTAATACTGTAATGTCTTAAGGATACCGTAGAAACTCCTTTTAAGGTCTACGAGAAAGGGTCTTGGTACTTATTAGGGTATCCTATTACATTATATAGGTCATGGTCGTCTTGCGTCGTAGTCATAGCGCTTATAGAGCAAGTGTTAATAACAAGAATAGAAAGGTTACTAGCCTATAAGTAAGAGGGGATATAACTCGTATCGAGGTGGGGGTACATGTTACGCAATTTAAAAACTAAAGGATAATCATCAGGTCATAATCTACAAGAATAACTTAAACCATCAAGTTCTAACTACTAAGCACACAATTTCAAAATTTAACATTAACAACTATAATCCTAGCAACTATATGTCCTTAACACAGAATAAAATCACATGTCCTACAATCAAAAGTGTCAGATGGCACGAGTTGAAAGATGAAGAGAAGAAAACATAATTAGTCATCGCATAATAGCGAGCGCTATGGGTTCGGAGGAACAAGTCATAAAGATAGAAAGACTCTAGATAATGTCATAATTTCCTAAGGGAAAGGTGGTATGCTAATATCTGTGTTCGAGGTTTGATCAAGGAAAATGTTATATTCGCTCCTCTTGGCTTCCTAATATTCTGTCTACTAATACCAAGAATCTAACTTTACAGTTCTCTAATACTACCTTACTATGAAGTTAGGTTCAGTCCTAATATTCAACCTTGAATTTCTATTGGTTCCTCAATACTAGGGTCAAACAATATGGTCAAACTTTAAACTAATCCTAGTAGTGTTTATACTACTCTCAAGTCTTCATAAATACATCAAGGGGTAATGGTAACCAATCTATAGATAAGGGCGCTAGGGTTCACTAGGTATTCTAAACTTAGTGGTATGTCAACACTCTAGTTGTACTCTTAATAGGAAGGTTACCCTACTTGTCATCTAACAACAGGGACTTCTATATTCTAGGAGGGGGCTATACTCAAGGAATTATCAGGAAAGCACATGAAACAAGCAGGATACAATTATTAAAATGGAATGGATTGGAAGGACGCGAGTCATAGTCAATAGTAGATGAGATCCTATATTATAATCCTATTTGCAGGCTTTCTCAGTATAGTAACGTAACCGAGACAATATGCTCTTGACCTGCATGGGCCACCACTAAAAACATGTCATGCCCCAGTCCCAAAATACGTAGGACTAGGACACGTAGGCATGCCAGTCGAATATATATGGCAACTCCAATATATGGAAACCGTAACACATGCGTACGCTGTATTATGAATATCAAATCCACAAGTAGTATAAACTATCATAAATCACAGGGTATAATCTAATCTCATCCACAGAAAATCAAATATAATGAATAACCAATATCTATAGCCAGATCCCAAAATAAAGTATCTAAAGATGACAGTCGGATGGAAACAAATCCACTGCCTAACTAGAATGAAGAATAAACAAGACAAATACAATATAATACAACCTCTAACAACCACGAGGCTCGAAGAGAAGACCTCTCACAATATAAGTAGCCAGTCCGGATCTGCGCTCCTACAAATACTCATGAACAATACACCTGGAAAGGGACCAGGTCCTCAGAGGGACATAACAAGATACATAAAAGCATTCCATAAAGTAAATACTGTAAAAAACTCTAGGGTAACCTAACCTTCTAAGTAAAATGCATCTTGAGGACAACCTTGGGAGTATGGGAAAGTGTAGGCTAGACGTATGTGTTTGGATAAACAAAGAGGTTTTTATGAAACTTTTGCTTACAAACGAGAAAAGAGAAAAGTACAAGTAATCATATACGAGGATGTTAAGTACAATAAAATAATTCTGGGAAAGTATTGCTATGGAAGTTTGATCTGCAGTCGATCACTTTGTTCCTTGGACTACACGATGATGAAGAAGTGTTGTAGAAGAAGCTTCAAATTTTCTCTGAACTAAAGGCAAAAGCCAGCCAAAGGAAAGTTACAAGTAGGATTGAATTCCTGTTGCCAAAGTTGTCAGCCAAAACCTTTTTTTTGATCTTTTTTTTTCCTGTGATCCCCCCTACCCTGTGACCAGAGGTCTCTATTTATAGAGATCAATCAAATAACTGCCTGGTTGGCATAAAAGCCAAATAACTGTCTTATTGGCGTAAAAGGCCAAACTGTAAAGAAGATTGCATCTTTTACGCTGCGGTTATGACAACTGCTACCTACGTTCCAATTGTCTTCTGAATGCGTATGACACGGGTCCCTTTATAAGGTAACGCGTATAACTGCTTCTCGAAAATTATGGCATGCAAGCCACGTAGGTAACTGCCCCTACGTAAAATGGTTGGCGTAAAAAACCAAATAACTGTCTTGTTGGCGTAAAAGGCCAAACTGTGAAGAAGATTACCTTTTTTACACTACAATTTTGACAACTGCTACCCACATTCCAATAATCTTCTGAATCTGCGTATGATACGTGTCCCTTTATAAGGTAAAGTGTATAACTGCTTCTCGAAGATCGTGGCATGCAAGCCACGTAGGTAACTGCCCCTAAGTAAAATGGTTGGCGTAAAAGCCAAATAACTGTCTTATTGGCGTAAAAGGCCAAGATGTGAAGAAGATTGCCTTCTTTACACTGCGGTTATGACAACTGCTACCCACGTTCAAATAATCTTTTGAATCAGCATATGACACGTATCCCTTTATAAGGTAACGCGTATAACTGCTTCTCGAAGATCATGGCATGCAAGCCACGTAGGTAACTGCCTCTGCATAAAACTTGATAATTCATGAATAATAGATAACCAGTATAAAATAGCCAATTATCCTTCATGACTGAGGTCTTGAGCGTATTCTGGGCTAAATAGCCTTATCACGTACCTTTGCAAATATAGCCGAGTTGGCGTATTTCGAGGAAATAGCATACGGCGTACTCCAATAGTTGAAAATAGCCTGGTTGGCATAAAAATGCAAGGATGGTGATGTGAGCGTATTAGTCACAGTTTTAGCTTTCCCAGTCATGACAAAATTTAAAAATAGAATAAAATCTCGTGCATTAAATGCAGAGATATGCCTCCATCTCGTGCATTAAATGCAGAGATATGCCTCGAGCTCTGTACAAGAAATAACTTTTGATGTGGCATCTGATTTTGTCTTATCTTGAGCATAAAAACTTATTTTTGTCAATGAAGAATAGGCAGTGTATTCAGAAGACTCTATTTTTCTTTCTTTGAATGTGTAAAAATAACTTGTATGTCATTAAACGACAACCTGGGTCTCTGTACAAAATTATCATCACAGCCGTCCTCTCGATCATCGTGCAGTACTTTTGTCAGATGTAAGGTTTACTGATTTGTCTGATAAATTCATCCAAGGAATTCGAAGAGTTCCTCGTACAACTTTATGCTGCATTAAAAACAACGTATTTTAAAATTTATGCATGAAGGTATAGCAACCTTTTACGCCAAACAGCCTTGAAGCTCTGTTTTACGCGTACAACTTTGAAACTCTACTTTACGCGGATAGCTCTGAAGCCTTATTTTATGCCAAACAGACTTGAATCTCTGTTTTACGCGTACAACTCTAAAGCCATATTTTACGTCGAACAACTTTGAAGTTCTATTTTTACGCGGACTTCATGTATGTTGGAGATTTTGACTGTAAAATACGCGAACAATTTCCCAGCATAATTTATGCTTCTACAAGACCCCCTTCAAAGTTTTCAAATTCCCTGTAATTTGAAATACTTAGAATGAAGCATCAAATGGTCAAATTTGACTCGTTCTTCAAGGCTAATTTTTCGGCTATATTTAAGAAGTCATTGGAACTTGTATATTCTCTTCTGCCTATATAAGGGCAAGCAAATAAACTTAGTTTTCCATACTTCCTTCACCATAAAGATGACTGCTGAGATTCATTGGGCTGAACTGAGAAAGAAGAAGATTATGCTCTTCCAGCATGTAAGGAGCCGTAAAAAGAGACGCCTTCGAGCAAATATTCTCTGTAATGATGGACCATGGAGGGATATCATAGCTTCCTTTGCTCGAGGTAATCAGCGATTTTATATGACAATTTATCAAAGAGAGAGGAATGGTCGTATTAGACCACATAGCTTGCTAGCTGTATTTTCCCCAATTATGAAGCTGGATCCTGGGGTGCAGCTCGGCCGTGTATTCCAATATTATGTTGGGTCTGAATCCCAATCACAATTCTAAGCATGGCCACCGAGGACGTATAGGGGGTGGGCTTGAATAATTTAAACAGGCCCAATTTTATATCCTCCCGCCATTGATCATTTTCTTGGCACCCGGCGTATAGGAGCTGAAGAAGTGCTATAGAAGAAGAAATAAAGATCTCCATTAGACGAGAACCTAGTGTAATAGATTCCCGTCATATGTAATCGTGATCTTGAATATTAATGAAAAATTCTTTGTAAAAAATGGATTTCCATCATATGTAATCATGATTAATAAACTTGTCTTCTTTTACACACTATTGATTTGCCATGTTGCTGTGAGGAAGTCTGGTAATATGCAGCTTCAACACGCTTGAGTAATTTTTACGCAGACTTTGATAAATATGCATCCAGTCACGTTCCAACTTTTACGCATAAAGAAAGATGCGTAAAAACTCTTTAGCATTAAATTGTCTTGAAAATCCAATCGTCATGCTGTTTTTGACGAGGAGTCACATAGAATTTTGAACCGTCATTTCTTCTTTATAAATACGAAGAATATTTGTTCAGAACATCATCTTCAAAAATAGATTCTCGAAAGATTCTCGAGACAGGGCAAGAAATGTCCGCCGAACAGGCCATCCCTGAACTAGATGTAAAAGATTCTGGCTAAACTTTGAATGAACTATCAATTGGCCAAGGAAGAAAAGTTATCTCGAGTGAAGACAGACATTTTCAGGGAACTCCTTGGCCCTTTGTCTGATGAAGTCCTCTCGACTGAAGAAGAAGAGAAGTTAATGAATACTCATCGTCTGCGTAAACTCTTGTAACTGGCTTTTTCGAGCGTAAAACTCAGATTATCAATATATACGCGTATTCTGCTAACTGATCCGTCCCGTATAATTTAAGATTTTTGTTTTGCCCTTAAAATCATAGATCCGTAGCATCTGAGCGTAAAATCATAGATCCTTACTCTGCGCGTAAAATCATAGATCCGTAGCATCTGAGCGTAAAATAATAGATTCTTGCTCTGCGTATAAAATCATAGATCCGTAGCATCTGATGGATCCTTTACGCATCATGACTATCTGTCTTCCTTTTTTGCTGATGTAGTCCCAAATCATAACCGACTTATGATAAAATCGGATATGGTTAAGGATTCAAAAAAGTTATTTGAACTCTATAAATAGGCCTAGGTCATGAGAGAGAAAAACCCTTAATCTCTTTCTGAGAAACCCTTCGTCTCTTTCTGAAAAACCCTTCTTTTCTGCCATGACACCAAAACAGACCTCCACCACTAAAGGAAAGCAAGCCGCTTCATCATCTCGCTCATCTGCTCAAGCACGAACGACTCCTGTTAGGCCAAGCGAGCCTCGTTCTGAACGAAGTGCTTCGCTGTCTAGCTGTGTACCGGACATCACAGGTAAAACTTCGAGAAATAAAAACCCTTCGCACACGTTATACGTGTATGCGCAAATACGCCCACATTTTAATGTGTCAGCATAAAACTCCATATTTTACAATCTAGCGTAAAAACTGAGACTGTTAAATTTTGGCGTATACTACAAAACTTGTGGTCATCATTAATTTTACGCACAAATGTAACACCTTGCGTTTTACGCACTGAAACTAAATTCCAGCGTAAAACTCAGATTTTGCAATCTGGCATAAAAACTCAGACTATTAAATTTGGCGTATACTACAAGAATGTAACACATTGCGTTTTACGCACTGAAAGTAAATTCCAGCATAAAACTCCATATTTTACAATCTGACGTAAAAACTCAGACTGTTAAATTTGGCGTATACTGCACAAATGTAACACCTTGCGTTTTACGCACTGAAAGTAAATTCCAGCATAAAACTCTATTTTTTGCAATCTGGCGTAAAAACTCAGACTGTTAAATTTGGCATATACTTCAAGAATGTAACAGCTTACGTTTTACGCACTGAAAGTAAATTCCAGCGTAAAGCTGACTCATTCTCTTTCTTTTTTGCAGTGGACCTACAGATCCCCCCTCTGGCTGAAGTAATGGGTTCTGCTGCTGGAATGTTAAATTCCAACTACTTGGAGGACTTGTCCCATGTAACTTTCTCCATCTCTAGAAACGAGTATCCTAAAAGAAGAAAGAAATTGCTAAGTATGATCAGCGGGGAACCCTTGACATACATAGATAGAACCGAGTATAAGAAACCTGCTTTCTTATTTGGAGATGTTATTGATAAGCAATCCCAAACGAAGCCCAAGAAGGAAGATTATGTATTTTCTGTTGAGGGCACTGTTATGTACCTGCCAAAGATGTTTAGGGACTACCCCATTTCTGCATTCTTCCATGCCACACATCCTAGAAGTATGGCATGGACTCTGACTCCTGATCTTCATGGCCAGCCAGGAAAGATCTTCTATAAGAAAAGATTAAACCGAGGATCCTTCATTAGTAGTCCCTCAGGTCCTATTATGCCCTTCAGAGTTTTACTACCAGGCAGCGTCCCTAGTGAAGACTCTTCTTTGCTCCAGCCATTTCAAATAGCAACTTTCTGCAATGAATTCATGAGGTAGGGAGAAGTATATCACAAGGTTAACCCTTGCACCAGTGGATGGCTTAACCCCCACAATCTTCGATGGGCCAGATTAACTGCATGGGCCCTGAAGCACTTTCAAATGGAGCTAGAAAGTCTCAACTTATTTTATGCTGTCAGTGTTACTAGTGTTGGACTGCCTATCAACACAAATTTATTTTTAGCTTTGATGGAGCGATATAACTCGTTTACTGTGACTTTCGCCACTCCAATAGGTGAGTTGGGCCTAGCAGTTTATGAGATGGCAGATATCTCAAGACTACCAGTGGGAGACACTCCCTATGAAGAATACGTTCCCACCAATAGAGAGTTAAAGGATACCAACCCTCGGGTAGTGGCTGTATACCAAGAACTGATGAGCCACTATCTTGCATGTACCATTTTTATAGAGAGCCTTCTGATTTTGCTCATATTAACAAATGGGTATCTTACCTTTTCTTCCATCAGGCTAGAAATGTCAAGCAGGACAAAGTTGTGGATAACAAAGACAAACCTTTGAACCCTCTGAGTATCCTTAATGCCAACACAATAGATGACCTTATTGAAGATGCAGAAGCTCCAGATTGTGTTCTTAATAAAGATATAGGTAGTTATCCTGCAGGGACCAAAGCCTACAGTTATATGAGGCATTACCAAAAGCCTTTGTCAAATTGGGCCTGGCATTGCGTCTGCAGATTGTATTCATCGCAACACCCTATGGCCCGCAGTGCATTTGGTATTTGGAGCAAGATTGGGCCTACTCTCTACCATGGTATGCAGGATACAAGCTGGCCTGAGGGCTATTACTGATGGACTACTGGCTGATACCACTCAGCGCGAAGGTTATCCCAGAGTGGAATTACCATTCTTATATCTGATGGGATGGTTAATCCTTCATAACACCAGAGTGATGTCTCCTGGATTTGCTAGTGGTTCGGGCAAGAACTTTCTTATCAATTACAAGAATTCTTCTTGGAATGTGACTAGCGTCATAGATTGTCGACTAGCACTGAATTTTGCCCATAATTGAAAATTTTTCTGCATCGTTCCCCCCGTACATATCAATCAGCAGGGGACTAAACTTCATAATATAGGTCAAGGAAAGTCTATTCTTTCTCCTAAAGCATTTTATTGGTTGGTCTGTATTAGACCTTCACACCTGCTATATAGAAGTGAGGATCACTGCTACCTGGAACCTTATATGTCTAGCCGTTTCGCCAGATAATTTGGATATGATCAGTTGCACGTAGAAAATCCTATCACCAGCTTTAAATTCAAAGGTGGGCTTATCGATGGAGCTAGAGGATGGTGTTATTTCATCATGGGTTATACTGTAGCAACCTTTGCTGTACCCGCAACTTCTCTCTTTATGGAATTACGCATTCTTCATTCATACACACAGTTTTATGTGTTCATCAATACTTTCCATCGTGATTTTGATGTATTTGGAAGTTTCTGAATGCCCTCCCATAAATCCACTAGAAGAGAGGAGATACCATCTGTCTCTTCTGATGAAGGTGATGAAACTACTAGGGCAGATGATTATTTATTGATATTACCGAGAGGCGTAATAGCTCCACTAGCAGAGCCTCTCATAATTTCTAATAAATGAAAGGATTCTACTTAGAAAGCGCCTTCCCCTCGTAAGAAGAAGCAGACTACTAAAGGTCCTAAAAGGACTTCCACCAAGGGGGCCTCTTCCAGGAGTGAACCTATTATTTCCCCTGTTAGGGAAGATTCTGTGATTAGGGATCCTACATCCCCTCATCGTCCTTCACCTTTTAAAGAATGAGCCTTTACAGTCCTAGTTTAAAGTGCTAGAGATTCTTTGCCAGCGACTGTTGTCGCAATTACATGTACCACCGTTACTGGTGATGCTTCTCTATCACCTTCGAGGCCGAGCTCTCTAATAATTACTATACCTTTACCATCGTTTACAAGACAAATAACGGGACTAGCCCCTCCTTTATCTGTGAATATTTCAAGCGAGATTCCACCCGATGAACCTTGAGTAGATTTGGGTGATGACTAGTATGACGACCCTAAAGTGTAAGTTGGTGTACCCTCCTCTCCAGGTATGATAGCTTGTTTAGCATAATTAAGAAATAATTTAGCTATACAGGCTGCAGACGCAATATACATACCATCGGCCATGGGTAAATATTGTCTTTACGGTCTTTTTTAGGAAAATTTAACATCAAATTGATATTAACTTTCTCTTTTCTTATTTTCAGGCGAAGACATTTCTGGGGAGGGCGGAGCTGAAACAACCTTTGCCTTCGTTGCGGATCCAACTACTGAAACGACTGTAACCACTGTCAAAGAAGTGTACTTTGAAACCGTTGATCCCTCATCTGCAACATTCTCAGATATAATCCCGCCAGTAGCGGTTCAAATAGAATCAGAGGTGGATAAACCAACCACCTCGACTGTACCTCTAATCGTTGGAGATATACCTTCGTCGAGCATGCCAACAACTTCAACTATTGTTGGTGTCTATTCTTTTGTTGTGCCATATGTTGAAGCAACGACTGTGGCAACATCTTCTGCAGTCATTCCAAAAAGGAGATTTACTGATATTAAGACCACTCCCAGCGTCCATTCGAGCCTTGCTATGCTAGTTGAATAATACACTAGCATATTCTACCTCACTTTAAAAGAATTAATATCCATGGTGCTAGAGAAGAATCTAGGCTTTTATGCTTTAAAGACGTCTTCCAAGCTCGCTATAGCACAAATTAGAAATTTTAATGACGCAGACAGAGCAAATGCGCTAGCGCAAATAGTTAATGGTTTAGAACAACCCATTAACGAATATTTGCAATTATCCAGAGACAGCATCAATGACTTGGTTCAGGCTGAGTATGACTCACTAACTTCAAAATTTGCTCAGAAGGCAGAAACCTTAAATAAATCCATTCAGGAACAGCAACAAGAGATAGAGAAAGAGCAAGCAGTATTGGTGGAGATTATTCCTCAGCTAGCTCAGTGTCGTACCGAATGTGAGGGATATGAAGTAAGGATTCAAGAACAAGAAGCTGAACTTGCTTAAACAAAGGAGAGGCTTCTCAAAGCATCTCTAGTTCATGATGTATTGGAGGGCCAAGTGAATACAGCTCAACAGAACTTGACACATGTGGGTATCATCCGTGCAAGTTTTGTTGATTCTCTGTCTGAACTGTCTCTCTTGAGTAATGACGAAGCAAGACTGGAACTAGCTCGCACCAAAATTTTAAACTCCAGGAACGAAAGGATGGCTTCTTTAGCACAACAAATCCGTGATTTAACTGCTCCTCCACAATGATGGATTATGTGCTTTTTTGCTCCTTCTTTACCATGTAATTTGTTATTCTCAGAGATAATGAAGACACATTTTTTGACTCTGTGGACCCATTACTTATTATTAGAATATAAATGATAGGCTAAGATGAAAGTGATATCAGAGGTAATATGGACATGATATACTTTCAGTAACTGGTTTAGCTAAATATATCTATTTAGAGGTAATATGAACATGATAGAATATGATCCAACTAAATTTGTATACAAAATACTATCAGAGGTAATATGGTCATGATAGGTTTTGAAGTTTCAAATTAGTTAAACATATCTATTCAGAGGTCATATGAACATGATAGAATATGATTCAGCTAATCTTTGTACGTAATATCATCAGAATAAACTCTTCATCATACTCCGTTAAGCAAGGGAGATCAAGCATAATACTTCTTCAAGAATTTGCCGTTGATAGGATCCATTATCAAATCTCTATTAGGCTTGGCTAATCTGTATGCGTCATTTGAAAATATTGTTTCAATCACATAAGGGCGCTCCCATTTGGGCTGGAATTTCCCCTTACTTTTATGTGTAATGATCATTGGCCTCTTTACAGCTAAAACTAGCTCACCAACTTTGAACACTCTTTTCTTCACATTTTGATTAGAAGCTCTGGAGATGCGTGCTTGGTAGAACTCAATGTGCTGTTGAGCTTGAAGGCATTTTTCATCTAACCCTTCTAGCTCTTGAAGTCTTAAACGATCATTATTTTTCTTAGTTAGCTCATTAGCTACTACTATTCTGAGTGATGTAATTTGAATTTCAATAGGGATAACTGTTTCACACCCATAAACTAATAAAAATAGAGTACAACCCGTTGGTGTTCGTACCGTTGTGTGGTATACCCACAGACATACCCCCAATTTTTTGTTCCAATCTCTTTTGTTCGAAGAGACAAATTTTTTCAAGAGTTTGATAATGGTTTTGTTGAAGGCTTCTGCCAAACCATTAGCAGCAGGGTTATATGCTGTTGAGGCCATATTTTGTATCCGATTCTTATCGTAAAATCGGTGAAACACATGACGGATGAATTGAGGCCCATTATCATGAATTATCCTTCGGGGTATCCCAAAGTGACAAATTACATGATGCTTGATAAAGCTGATCACATTGGATATCTTTACCTCAGCAAGAGGAATTGCCTCCGCCCATTTGGAGAAATAATCAGTGTTAGCTAATATAAACCGATGTCCTCTAGAAGATGAAGGATGAATAGGACCAATGATATCCATACCCCATGCTTCAAAGGGCCATGATGAAATAGTAGGATGTAAATATTCAGAAGGTTGATGTATGAAATCTGTATGAACCTGACAGGTTTTGCATTTTCTTGTATATTCCACGGCATCAGCAATCATAGTAGGCCAGTAATAGCCCATCGTCCTGATACGATCCTATAACTTAGGACCGGGCTGATATGCTCCACATACTCCATCATGAGCTTCTCGGATAACCCGTCTTGCATTATCACCAGAGAGACATCGTAACAATAGTCCATCATATGTTCGGCGATACAAACTTTGTGAAGAAGCGTCAAAATATAAACGTAGCGATCGTCTTTTGATATATGCTGCTTCTTTAGGATCCTCTGGTAAGATTCCATACGACACGAAGTCTATAAAGGGACTTCTCCAATCTCTCTTAGGAGGAACCGTGTTTATAACATAGCTGCGTTCTATGTGAAAATTATTTTTCACACAAAACAAATCTCTGTTAAGAAGGACCACCGAATTCTGCCTTCTTATAGGAATAGCTAGATCTGCAGCTAGACTGGCCAGAGCATCAACTTCCAAATTTTGAGATGGAGGAACATGTTCTAAGAAGAATCCTTTAAAAGACATTGCTATCTCAATTGTTGTTCAGTGATAAGGAATGAGATCTGGATTATGGACTTCATATATTCCTCTGACTTGATTGACGATCAGCTGAGAATCCCCAAAAGCTTCTAAATATTCAATATCTAATTCTTTAGAGACTTGAAGTCTAATTAATAGAGCATTATACTCTGCCATATTATTAGAGCATGGTTCACTAAGAGAATATGCTCGATAAATGACGAGTTTATCAGGAGTTACCAGAACAATCCCTACCCCTAAAACCACGTTTCCCTTGGACCAGTTATGGAAGCACCATCAAAGAATAGCTTCCATGTATCACCTTTCATTGCCAAATTACATTCTGCAAATTCGTCGAGAATGTCATCATATAATTTGGAGGTTTCTGGAATTGGATGGGCAGCTAAGAAATCAGCCAAGGCTTGACCTTTCACGGATTTCTGAGGGACGTATACCATATCATACGGTGTCAATAGCATTGCCCAAGTCGCGAGTCGGGAATTAAGAATACTTGGCTTATTCATCAATACCTGAAGTGGTTTGATTCTGGAGATGATATGAATAGTTTGGCCTGTCACGTAATGTCGCGTCTTCTGAATGGTAAATATTAGGGCCAAGCATTCTTTTTCTACTGAGTTATACCTGTGTTCTGCTCCGACCATCATCATGCTTAGATAGTAAATAGCCTGTTCATGACCCTCATTATTCTTTTGTGCGAGGAGAGCCCCTAAAGAATGATCCATTGCCTGAACATACAGCAAAAAATGGTCTTCCTATAACAGGAGGCACCAGAACTGGGGGATTAGTAAGATAGCGTTTGATGTCATTAAATGCTTGTTGAAAGACTTCGTCCCATACAAATGACACACCTTTCTTCATTAGACGAAAAAAAGGTTGACATCTTCCAGAGAGATTGGATATGAATCTCCTGATATAAGCTAGACGACCCTGAAATCCCCTACGTTCTCTGAGATTATGGGGCGGTTGCATTTCTAGGATAGCTTTTACTTTATCAGGGTCAACTTGAATGCCTTTAGCAGTAATAACAAATCCTAGAAATTTGCCACTGGATACACCAAGAAAGGACTTTGTAGGGTTCATTTTGATTTGATGTTGGCGCATAAAATCAAATATTGTCTTCAAGTCTTGAATGTGATTATCCTTGAGGCATCTTTTGACAGCAATATAATCTACGTAACATTCCACCATTTTGCGTAAATGCTCATAGAATATGTTACTCATAGCTCGTTGATATGTGGCCCCGACATTCTTTAATCCAAAAGGCATGACTGTATAGCAATATACTCCTAATGGTGTACGAAAAGCAGTATGCTTCTTATCTTCAGGATTCATCTTAATTTGATTATATCCTGAAAATCCGTCCATGAAAGATATGCGCTCAAAACTGCACGTATTATCAATCATGACGTCTGTAATTGGAAGAGGGAATTCATCTTTAGGGCAGGCCGCATTTAGATTTCAGAAGTCGATACAAACACGCACTTTTCCATTTTTCTTCATAATTGGGACAACATTAGCGACCCAATAAGGATATTGTTCTTCCCGGATGAACCCACAGGCTGTTAATTTCTTAATTTCAGCTTCAATGGCATCCATCATATCTGGGCGGAACCGGCGTTGTTGTTACTTTACAGGCTTTGAATTAGACAATATATTCAGTTTATGGGTAGCCATTTTTGGATCAAGACCTAGCATGTCTTCATAATTCCAAGCAAAGATATCGATATATTCTTTTATCAGCTGGATCATTTCTTGGCTTTCTTCTTCAGAAAGATTATTACTGATAAATATCGGCTTTGGTAAAATACATCCCCGATATTAACTTGGATAACCTTATCTTCAGTGGGTGGTTCTTTTTGTTCGAACCGGAGTTCCCATTGTGTATCCATTTGCTGTGCCCAAGATTCATTTTTAAATGGTTTAGATTCTTGTTTCTCTGTTTCCAGGGAATATGTCAACACCATATTTACTGATAATCCCAGTTCAAATTTATTATCTGAATCGGAGGATGACAAATCATTTTGAGAAGAGGAAATGGTCTCATCACTTGACTCAGAGTTGTTTGGAGTTGCTATAGATGTGGTATACCCTAACCCAAAATGAGTTCGTTGATAGTAAGGATCACCATGCAACGGTATTCGTCTACCTTTTCCATAATTGAGGCCTTGCTTCAACTTGAAATCATAACCCATATTTTGCATAATCTTTAAAGCCTGTGGGCTATATCTGTAGATTTGCATTTTCCCAATATTAGACTCGTGAGAATCTTCTTGTACAATCGGTCTATTTTGCATTCGACCGAAGACTATTGGATGCTGATTGTTGCGAGTAGGTAGAACAATAAAGACAAAATCTTTCTGTGGCATATATGTCATGATGACATTAGATGTTGACGCTACTTCCCAAATATATGGATGATAGAAGTATATAGCTTCCAAGAATTTTTGTGCTATGGGTTCTATATCTTTAGGAGGAGAAAATTCCTGATTAGAAAATTGGACGTCAGTATACTGGAAAAGAGAATCTTTATTATCATCAGCAAACACGTCCCCGATTATATTTACATCAGCTAACTACTTGTTGCACCTAAGGTCAATGACCAAAGGTGGAGGTTTCTTGTTCAGATTGATCACTAGAGGATTATTTCCTCCTCTCGACTTTGTTTTGCCCAAGTGAATAGTCATAGGTTCCAAGACTTTTGGACGGGTAATCTGCCCTTTCACTTAGATCGACAAAGGTTGCTCAGCAGATGGTTCTCCTGGCTCATGGTGAAATTCTTCCTCCATTTTGCCTGATACCTCTTTCATATAGTCTCAAGTGTACAATATGGCATCAGATAGTAGGATTCAACTCCTTTGAACGGATTAAGATCAGCAAATTTTGTTTTTACTGTTCCTTGATTATCTACATACTTGAAATATTGATGTAGAGTTGAAGGAACAATATTGTGATCATGGATCCATGGTCTACCCAACAGAATATTGTAAGACACCTTCGAATCAATGACATAGCATGTAGCCAATGATCTAAGATCACCAATCTGGATTCTCAGACGAATCTTCCCCAATGGTCTGCTTTTTCTGGCATTGAAGCCCACAATTGTAGTGGTAGTGTAGGCCAATTCACTGGTAGAAATTCTCAATGGTCTTAGCAGACTATGAGGGATAATACTGATTGACGATCCTGGATCTATGTGAATCTGGTCTACCTCAATGGAGCCGACGTATCCTATATAATAAAGAGGCCTGTCATATTTGTTATGCTTCAATAACATATCCTCTTGAGTGAAAGTGATGTTAGGGATTACTTTAATCACACTATGGCATTGAGGACATGCCACAGGCTCTTTATCAGGGGACTTTAGCTGAGTCAAGCATACATCGGCTTGTATTAATGCTTCACTCAAGGCTTGGTGAGTGTCTTTGGATAAATGAAGTAGCTCAAAAATGGATAATCTGGCTGGAGTATTAGCCAACTGAGCCAAGATGTCAAAGTTATACGGTTTCTCTAAACCTTTGTTTTGAGTATTCTTCAGAGGTTTATCGAAATAAACTTCTTTTTGTTTGCCTTTGTCCGCAGAAGTTGATTTAGAAGGACCTACCTCTGGTATTATAGGTTCAGACTCTGAAGGTTTGGTAGCTGAAGTGTCTGTCGTTGCTTCTTCTTGATTCTCTTCATATTCTTTGAGGTAGGCTTTTCCTGACCGTGTTCCGGTTGCTAAAGCTTCTTTTTCCGATGCCGGAGATATTCCAACCATATGGCATGGTTTACATCTTGAATTCTTCTTAGACTTAGCTTTAGCAGCTTTAGTTTCTTCCTCAATTTTTTGATACTAGATCAGGGTGAACCCACATGATCTTCCCACGCTTGGTAGTTATAGGCATTAAATCTTGATTTTGACCCCTGGTAGGAGGGAGATTAACAATATCCATCATTACCCGTGGAATAGGTACCACACCATCCGGTACTTCTTGAGGGGGGAAATTGCCAAATTGGAGTGAGATCATATTTGCAGTGACCATCTTCGCGTTATTACGCAAAGTGATGGCTTTGGCGTCGATCAACTCCTGGATTTTTTTTTCCAGTATATAGCATGCCTTTGTGGGGTGATGTACGTATCTGTGAAAAATACAGTACTTAGGATTATCTGTACTACCAACTTCATTTGGATGCTTTATCTCTGGTAGAGTAAGCTTGCCACTTTTGACTAGACAATCAAATATGCTTGGAATATCATCGTCGTCAAAAGAATATTCTTCTTTAGGTCTGGAAGTTCCAGAATTCGTCTACATAGTTACCAGAGTATTTTGTCTGGACGTATTGATTGCCAGGGTTTCCTTTCCTTTTGAACTACGAGTATTGTCACTATTGGAGGATGAACACTTTCCTCTATCAGAGGTAGAGATCATGATTCCGTTGTCACGAGCCTCGACTATTATCTTCAGCGGCTACTACCGATATGATAAATGAGGGCCAATCATGGAACTGATATGGTCCCGTAAATACTAAGATCAGTGGGAGTAGATTATTTTTGCAAATATCCACCAAGGCTAAATTTGGAACTCCAGGAGGCATCTGTAAAGTAGCCTGATGAAAGCGTTCAATAAAAGTACAAACATTTTCTTTTTTCTTCTGCTTTACTTCAATGAGTGATGACATAGACATGTCCATTCCTCCCTCATAGAATCGAGTAAAGAATAGAGTTTTGAAATCTTCAAAAGAAGTAATGCAGTTGTTAGATCGACTACGATACCATTGGTAAGCTACTCCAGACAGACAGCCTTTAAAAACTCGAGTGAGAAGGGCATCATTTCCTTGCAACAATACCGTCATCATGCTGAAGTAGTTCATATACTGGTTTGGCGATGTCTTTTCCTCAAACAAAACCATAGCCTGTGGTTTATATTTTGGTGGGAAAGGGATCTCATCCCAGACGGCTGGATATGGCTGGTTAATTCCCAACTTCTTGAGCTGATCTTTATGTTTCATAGCATCAAATTGGGCTTTCAATTCCCGAACTGCTTGTATTGGATCTTCAGTTGGGAAAGGGATAGCACAAAGGTGAGAGATTGGATGTATTGTAACTCCAACAGGAGGTAATACATTCTCCGGATTAAGAGGTTGAGGAGCAGCTGATTCTTGATTTTGAACAGGCTCTTGGCTTGCATTAGCTGGTGGTATGTCTACCCCCACACGTAGTTGAGTCAGAGGAACAGGTGTTTGAGCTATTGCAGCTGTATATTGAGTCACCATCATTTGGTGTATATTCTCCATCATGGTATGCATTTCTTTAAGTAATGTTCCCAATGCAGTGATGCGTTATTCAGTACTTCCAGATGGGGAAGCTTCTTCATGTTCATCTCGAACAGCATAAACTCCCCTTCCTCTAGATGCCACTGAGGTATTAGTATAGATCTCTGTAGAGATTGAATCTATACTTTCAACATCTGGTTCAGAAAACTGACGACTCTCCGTGTCGAAATATGAAGAATATGAAGCTGATTGTCGTGACCTTGAGCGAGTGTTTCGAAAAATACCTTCTTTAAAAGTCTCGATGAGTCTGTCAAATCTCCTTTGACTTGGAGTTCTGGAGGGATGACGTCTTGAACTTGACTTTCCTCTAGGAATATGTGAAGCCATGTTTACTGAAGCAAATGTTGGTTCTTCTTCTTGTAATGACAAAGAATAGTTCAATCGGTCAAAAATTGACCGTTTTGCTTTAGAACAGCAACAGTTAATTACAACCTTATCACTATTACAACAATATTCTTTAGGGGGTGTGATAGACTTATTAGGAGATCCCCTGTCTTTGCGTTTCTGGATCAAGAAATTACGCAAATTAGGGAGATTACCAGAAGAAGAAGAAGGCTTATTCTGCCTTTTTACATCAATAGGAATGTGTAGATTAGGAACCATAACCCTTTCTCTGTCATAGGAATACAACAGTCCACCCATATGAGTAGTATATGATCCATCATCTGTCTGAGGAGCGTATCTTCCCGTGAAACGAGTCTTCTTTCCGCGGACAGACCTATCCTGGTGTAATTTGGATTTTTGCATAGGTTCGCGTAAAACAGGAAAAGTCCTCAAACGGCCTTCAGCGTCACGCATAATCTGTAAAGTGGGAAATTTTTTCTCTTGTGGGCGTAAAAGCTTAGAGGTTGAAAGATTTGCCACTTGTTTTTCTTTGATGTGATCAAAGGGTACATCTGCCTCATCATAGACGGGAGATGTAATTTTACGCGCAGGGCATGTTTGAAATTTCTGAATTGGCACTGAGGCCTTGTCAGAAATTTTGTCTACCATGTCACAGACGGGAGACGAAGGTTTATGCACAGGGCGTGGATGAGACTTCTGGATTGGCACTGAGGCATTGCCAGAAGTTTTGCCTACAACGTCACATACGGGAGACAAATTTTTATGCACAGGGCGTGTTGGCTGTGTTGTCACAACTTTGTTGATTAGTGAATGAGAAATTGCAGGAAGGGTAGAGGACGTCTTAGGCATCCACACTTTATGCAGCTTCCTATTGTTATGGACAGAGGAGGAATGAGAACTACCCACTGCATGAAGCATGTCTTCATAGGCAGATTGGTCGAACTGGACGACCAAAGCCTTCTTCGACGATCCTACGGATACAGCATCGTGTTGAGCAATCGCTTTCTCGTCCGAGGAGAAAGTGGTCCCCAGCAGAGTCGCCATTTGGTTGGATAAACAAAGAGGTTTTTACGAAACTTTTGCTGACAAACGAGAAAAAAAGTACAAGTAATCCTATCCGAGGATGTTAAGTACAATAAAATAATTCTGGGAAAGTATTGCTATGGAAGCCTGATCTGCAGTCGATCACTTTGTTCCTTGGACTACACGATGATGAAGAAGTGCTGCAGAAGAAGCTTCAAACTTTCTCTGAACTGAAGGCAAAAGCCAGCCAACGGAAAGTTGCAAGTAGGATTGAATTCCTATTGCCAAAGTTGTCAGCCAAAACCTTTTTTTTATCTTTTTTTTCCCGTGATCCCCCCTACCCTGTGACCAGATGTCTCTATTTATAGAGATCAATCTAATAACTGCCTGGTTGGCGTAAAAGCCAAACAACTGTCTTGTTGGCGTAAAAGGCCAAACTGTGAAGAAGATTGCATCTTTTACGCTGCGGTTATGACAACTGCTACCCACGTTCCAATTGTCTTCTGAATATACGTATGACACGTGTTCCTTTATAAGGTAACGCGTATAACTGCTTCTCGAAAATTATGGCATTCAAGCCACGTAGGTAACTGCCCCTAAGTAAAATGGTTGGCGTAAAAGACCAAATAACTATCTTGTTGGCATAAAAGGCCAAACTATGAAGAAGATTGCCTTCTTTACGCTGCGGTTTTGACAACTGCTACCCACGTTCCAATAATCTTCTGAATCTGCATATGACACGTGTCCCTTTATAAGGTAACGCGTATAACTGCTTCTCGAAGATCGTGGCATGCAAGCCACGTAGGTAACTGCCCCTAAGTAAAATGGTTGGGGTAAAAGCCAAATAATTGTCTTGTTGGCATAAAAGGCCAACTTGACAAGAAGATTGCCTTCTTTACGCTGCGGTTATGACAACTACTATCCACGTTCAAATAATCTTCTGAATCTGCGTATGACACGTATCTCTTGATAAGGTAACACGTATAACTGCTTCTCGAATATCATGGCATACAAGCCACGTAGGTAACTGCCTCTGCGAAAAACTTGATAATTCTTGAATAATAGATAACCAGCGTAAAATAGCCAATTATCCTTCATGACTGAGGTCTTGAGCGTATTTTGGGCTAAATAGCCTTATCACGTACCTTTGCAAATGTAGCCGAGTTGGCATATTTTGAGGAGATAGCATACGTCGTACTCCTATAGTTGAAAATAGCCTGGTTGGCATAAAAATGCAAGGATGGTGATATGAGCGTATTAGTCACAGTTTTAGCTTTCCCAGTCATGACAAAATTTAAAAATAGAACAAAATCTCGTGTATTAAATACAGAGATATGCCTCCATCTCGTGCATTAAATGCAGAGATATGCCTCGAGCTCTGTACAAGAAACAGCTTTTGACATGGTGTCTGATTTTATCTTATCTTGAGCGTAAAAACTTATTTCTGTCAATGTAGAATAGGCAGCGTATTCAAAAGACTCAATTTTTCTTCCTTTGAATGCGTAAAAATGACTTGTATCAAAAATATGTCACTAAATGACAACCTGGGTCTCTATGCAAAATCATCATCATAGCCGTCCTCTCGATCATCGTGCAGTACTTTTATCATATGTCAGGTTTACTGATTTGTCTAATAAATTCATCCGAGGAATTCGAAGAGTTTCTCGTACAACTTTACGCTGCTTTATGCGGATAGCTCTGAAGCCTTATTTTACGCCAAACAGACTTGAAGCTCTGTTTTATGCGGACAGCTCTGAAACTATATTTTATGCCAAACAACTTTGAAGCTCTGTTTTTACGTGGACTTCATGTATGTTGGGGGTTTTGACTGTAAAATACGCGAACAATTTCCCAGCATATTTCATGCTTCTACAATATGCTGACATAATTCACCAATTGTGACAAGTGGCTAGTATATGCCACCATATATGCCCCCAACACAAGGGCGAATGTATATAATAACGTCATACCGCTCTGAAGAACGGGGAATCTGTAAAGTATATAACGTCCATATTGCTCCGAAGAACGTGGAATCTGTATAGTATATAACGTCTATATCACTCTGTCGAGTGTGGAATCTGTATAGAGGGAGTGGGGTGTCCCATACGCCTACTAGTCGTCCTCCTCGCCCAATGATCTATGCATGTTGTATCCACAATACACCTTAGCTACTACGCCACAGCATCGTAACTCTAGCTCATACTCTATCGCTAGAATAATAGTCCAACCTTACAACCAAACAAGGACAAGGATTGGACCATCGTACCATGATAGTCTATGCTCCGCCTACTAATAACTGCTAAGTCTTCTAACATGCATCACTATTAACAGTTATACCCTATCCGTTGCACGACCTACATGTACAGGTGGCCAACCACATACGCAAGTCCGTGTCCTACATGAGACTCACAACTCGTATAAGAAATGTGCCAAGGCTTGGGGAGTCATACCAATAACTCCACAACTTTAGGTGAGTCTACTAGACACTAGGTCAGACACTGTCCTAACGTCAACGCATTCATTGACTGCACCCGAGTCTCTCTCGGACGCGCACAGTTATATAATATAAACATACAAATAATAATACAGAATTTAAACAGTACAACAAGGCAAGGTAAACTTGCCTGGCAAGAGAGCTGCAGAGATGTAATGTCCAGATGTCAAACACCAAGAGTCAGAAACTACGGCCTCAGAATGAATATCTCTGGATACTGAAATAAATATCACCAGCGTTCCTAGAATAAACAAAATAGCTAGAAAGCACTCCCCTTTCGTCCAATTTGGACACAGGGGCAAAACGGTAATTTCGGGTCAAAGTGGGCTCCACGTGTGGGCCACTTTGCACCAAAAAGTGTGCCAGGGATAACAGTCTCTAAGTGGGACAAATTATAGGTCAAACAAACTCTAAATGTCACTACGAACTCAATGTTATGTCCAAATGTGAAATCCGATGAGCCGAACACAATTTTGCCCAAAAAGTCAACCGTAGGGCCCGCCAATAGGCGACTTGGTCAACTGTCTCAGAATTGCGTAAAAATTGGGTCATAGGACCAGCGCGATACCATGAATCTAGTGGCATAAGTTTCATCATATTCTGACGAGCGTGCAAAAATACGCAAGGCTTTTGCAAAAGTTACGACACGGGGGATTTGCTGCTGATACGGGCTAATTTTGACGCGCACCCGCGTCCAAATCAGTTTTCGCGAAATCTCACACATCCGGGTATGCTCCGCGCACCTTTTGGTATACTTGGAACATGGCGGGACGGTCCTGTTTGGCGTAGAGCGCTACGTTTCGCAATTTTTGAAAATCTAGAAAAAATGAATTTTTGGGGTTTTCTAACTGGTGTAATTCTACATACAGCAGTTAATAAATTAATGTATTTGATAGAAAATAAACTAGGTCAAGTTATCTTCGCATACCAACAAGAAAAATTGAATTTGGATCACTGTGGTGGGAGATACGAATCTGTGAACATTGGTGGTTGCAACAGTTTTTCTGAAATATAATATGTCACAGTTTTTTATCGACTTGGTATCGATTTTTACTTAGGTTTGCGCGTGGTTCGAGATGAACTAACATACAAATATGGAAGGGGATAGGTGAGGATCATACCGGTGAAGACGGGGTCTAGTTTGGTCCAGCGAGGGCACAGAAATCGAGGCATGAACACAGGTACGCTGTTCGATCAAATTATGTCTCGTGTGTGCGGCGTCGCGGTGTGCGGTCGGCCGGGGTTCTCCGGCGGTCTGGGGCGGCTCGTCTTTGCGGCGCGGTGGCTGGAGGCGGCGCGTGGCGGGGAGAGCGAGGATTAGGGTTTGGATAATATAGAGTAGTTATATAGAGAGAGGGAGAGAGAGAGAGAGATCGCGATTGAGAAGGGGAGGGATTCGTTAGGCCGCGGGGGGGGGGGAGAGAATAAACATGCGGCTGCTGCTGCTTTATATATATAATGGGTGGCTGCGGGTAGAGTTTGATTTAAACCGGTTTCGGTTAGATGGGTTAGGGTTTGGATTCAATAAGAATCTTTTTATTTTTCTTTTCTTTTCTTTTTCTTTTATTTATTCTTATTCTTTTTCTTATTTCTTTTCTATCCTTTTTCATTTCTTTTTCTTTTAAAAATATATATATGTATATATATATTTATATATATACATATATATACATAAAAAAATCTATAATTTTGTATTAATGCATACTATTAAGCTAGCAACTGTCCAAAGGGTCTCCTACATGAAATAAATTAGGAAAAATTTATACTGGCTCCATAAATCCCCTAAATGCACCGACACCTAAAATAAAAATAAAATAGAAATCTATTTATCCTAATTAGCTCATAATTACTACAATTAAATTAATAATTAATAAAAAAAAGTAAATACGGATTTTAGGATTAGGGGTTTTACAATAAGCAATCACTTTCCCATTCTGTTGAAGAACACAACCCAAACCTTTCCCCGATGCATCACTATAAATAGTGAAACCTCCATACCCTGATGGCAGCGTCAAAATAGGAGCAGACATCAACCTCTTCTTCAATTCCTCAAAAGCAACCTGCTAATCCTTCGTCCAAACAAACTCTACATCCTTCCTGGTGAGTCTGGTCATTGGGTTGGCAATCCTCAAAAAATCCTGCACAAACTTCCTGTAGTAGCCTGCCAATCCCAAGAAACTCTTGATCTCTGCTACCGAACTCGAGGTCTTCCAAGATTCTATTGATACGATCTTCTTCGGATCTTCTGAAATACCATTACCAGTCATAACATGCCCCAAGAATTCTACCTTGTCCAGGAAGAACTCACACTTGGACAACTTCACATACAACTTCTCATTCCTCAGCATATCCAACACAATCCTCAAATGCTCCTCGTGCTTCTCCGGTATCTTCGAGTATATGAGTATGTCATCGATGAACACCACCATGAACTTGTCAAGGTACTGATGGAACACCTTGTTCATCAAGTTCATAAATACCGTTGGTGCATTAGTCAATCCAAACGGCATCACCATAAACTCGTACTGACCATACCGAGTTCTAAAAGTAGTCTTCGGTATATCCTCTGGCTTCACCTTCACTTGGTGGTAGCCTGATCTCAAATCTATCTTAGAAAACACCTTGGCACTACTTAACTGATCGAACAGATCATCAATCCGTGGCAAAGGGTACTTATTCTTGATAGTAAGATTATTCAAAGCCCTGTAATTAATGCACATGCGCAACGATCCATCCTTCTTTGGTACAAACAATACCGGGGCTCCCCACGAAAAAGAAATCGATCTGATAAACCCCTTATCCTGCAATTCGTCTACCTGCTTCTTCACCTCGACCAGCTCGTTGTTGTTTATTCTATAGACGTGGTACAAAATTGGTTCTGCACCTGGCACCAAGTCTATAGAGAATTCAACCTCTCGATCTGGCGGCAATCCTGGCAATTCCTCAGGAAACACATCCAAGAACTCTGCTATCAATGGATGCGACAACTTCTTGTCTTCCACCATAGCTTTATAAATAATGCCTTCTTCCTGCTCTACAGCTCCTCTAGTAAACTCGAACTCTGGCTCTCCCGGTGGACCAAACAAAACTCTACCTCCTCCATAATCTATGCTAGCACGGTGCCTACTCAACCAATCCATCTTGAGTACAATATCATAGCTAGGAAGTGACATTACAAGTAGACAGACACTCAACTCCTGGCCTCCCAGAGTAACTCTCCGATCCTTGCAAATATCATTAACCAGGATAATGGCTCCCCCAGTCATGATCTTGCAAGTCCTAAGCAAAGACTCAGCTACCAAACCATGCTTCAGAGCAAAAAACTGATACGGAACTATGGGAAGCACCACTATAAAATAAAGCTAAAGCTGAAATGGAATCAAGAAGAATAGAACCTGTGATGACATCTCTGGTGGGTTCATCCTCCTCGACGGTTATAGCAAACGCTCGTCCCTGACGTACACCTCTCTGCTGCTGATGCTGGACACAACGCTGTTGCTGTGTCGGAAGCAGTCCCGTCGGCTGTACTGTAGGTGGTCTCGTATGTGCCCCCGGAGCTGAAGCTGCTCCCTGAACTGCACGACGAGGACACTCTCTCATCTGATGCCCTTCAGTACCATAGTACAAAGAAACTCCCAACCTCTTCCTCCAAACTTTCCATATGTAGTTGGGCTTCTTACAGAAGTGGCAGGAAGTTTGATATAACTGTCTCTACTACTGTGGTGCCTGGTGAAGAGGTGCCCTAGCTGGAGTCTGGTATTATTGAGGCTGCTGGAAAGGCCTGGACTGGAAATAAGGACGTTTTGCAGATATTGTACTATTGTTTGCCCCCAGGAAAGAATCTCGGTCTCTCTTGGGCTTCAAACCCAACTCTCGCTCTACCTTACGTGCCTCCGCAAGTATCTCCGAGTATGTCTCATAAAAAGACGAAATAAGGATCAATATGGCACATGATATAAGACACTCAAGGAAAGGATATATTAAGAGATCAAGTATCAATATCAAAGGAGAATAGTTGAATGAATCAAAAGAATTTTCCTAGATGTGATTGAGTATTTTCAGCCTATAGCCTACATCCTATATCCTATCGTAGGCTCACAGTAGTACAACTAAATCATCGCACTATCACGATATCACACAACTTGCGAAGCTAGACCTGCATGGGCCACCACTAAAAATGTATCATGACCCACACCCGATTTAAGGTTGCAAGTCGGAAATAACGCCCAGCATACGCCACAGAATCGGCGATAGAACGCTGTCTGGGTAATCTATCTAGCAATATAATGAACTACCAATAATAACAATATACTCAATCACAGACTAAGATAGAAAATAACACGAATCAGATAAAGAATAGAAAAGTCACATACAACTCATAAGTCTAAAATAATACATGAATGATTCTGAAAGAATACTAACAAATAAGCTAGAGATAAATCCAGTACAAGAAATACTAAGAAGGTACTAATCCCGGGTCATCTGTCTCAGTCGGAATAAGTCCCTCCTGAGCCAGGGTCTCTGAATCTAAACCTACAATATTCTGAGGTCCATAATGTGTAGGGTACCAGTCCTCAATGTCATCTGAGAAAAATATATCCAGTCAGAAAAAGAGCAGAGTATATCTCTAACAGCAGTTCTAATCAATGATAAAAACTATGTAACAGTAAATAGATGTGAATATACAAGATGCAACAATAGATACAAGAGATATACAATAAGAAAATACTAAAATAAATACAGTAATGAACAATATGACAATGATCAAGAATACTAATGACTAATTGAGTGAGTACTAGCTTTAACATGTGATTGGCTTGGAAACTTGCACAGGAATAATGGCCTGGTTAGTCATACGTGTGGTGCATGACCAAAACTCACATAAAAACAATACTTGCACAGGAAGGTATGATCACATATCTATACTATAATACTCCCCACCCCGACTGGTATAGTAGATCCAACCATGGTATGCTATGGCACGGGATTCTCTAGGAAGGTATCAAATCTTCCCGAGAATCAGTGTCTGTACATGTACAAGATAATCAATAAAACAAGACTTGCACAAGAAACACCATATACAAGGAATAACATCTCATGACGAGATCTGGATATACCAATCCGTGTAACCATAGTATCAAGAAATATGGATATCTATACTAGATACAATAAACATAGAGGATATCATAAGCGAGAAACTATCAGAGAATATACTCCCCAGAAGTCTAATAAATAGTCTTACAAATGTCTGACACGGTGCCTCGAAGACCTAGATATGGAATACAACATCAATACAAGGTTTCTGAAAAAAATAAGTTAAACTAGTCAACTTCTAGGTCAAAAGTTAAACTAGGTCAACTCTAAGTCAACTATGGTCAACTATGGTCAAACTATGGTCAACTATCTATTAATAGGTTATAAAAGTCAAACACAAGGATATTGGATTTAAATACTAAAGTCTAGGTCATAAACTATATCTTAGGGTACCAGGATACCGTATCTCTGGATACGTAAAACAATAGGTAAAGCATCACATATATGTCAAACAATATTAATTATATATAATCCTAATTACAAACATTAAATAGATGCCTTGGTTTTGAATCGACTTGGTATCACCACACTAACCCATAATATTGATACCCAAACCCAATACCTTGGGTATCCCCAATTACCTTGGTACTTACCTTGGTATCTCAAGGTAATACCCAATACTTTACTTATGCTAACTACCCTTAAATACAATATATTCTACACTAATTATTATACATATAGTATAATACAAGTAGCAATTAGGAAAATATTTACTTATATATTAATACCAAATATATCTATCTATCTATCTATCTATATCTCTCTCTCTCTCTCTCTCTCTCTCTCTATATATATATATATATATATATATATATAAATACCTAATAATAGAAAATCTGCCAAACAGTCGCTAAAAACCCTGACCGTTATCGTTGAAGACTGCTGTTGATGCTGATACAATGTTGTTTTAGTGACAGATTTCTGCAGTTGTCGCCAAAAACCGTCGTTGTAGCTTCTAATACGTTGTTGATACTCTGCAGTATCAGTGACAGATACCTGCAGTTATTGCTAACTGCTGTCACTATAGGGCTGTTGCTGCTGCTGTGCGTTTATTGCTGCTGCGACACTTGTTGTTGTCGCTAAAGCGGCAGCTGCTGCTGCTATTTCTGCCTGTTGTTGCTGTTGTGACGTTCTTGCCCGCTAATAAAAATATATGTTTATATATACAATATATATCAATATATATATATATATATATATATATATATATATATATATATATATATATATATATATATATATGCAATATGCATATAAAACTATTAATAACTATATATACACTCATACATAGTAAATTGTACAAAGTATCACATAGTAACATACACACATATACATAGAGATACATATATATATATATATATATATATATGTATGTATGTATATATATGTATGTACATATAATCATTCCCCATATATAACACATATTATATAAATATAATCATAACACATATAATTATACTTAACATATACATATCTATATATATATATATATATATATATATATACTATAATATATATATATACATGTAGAAGAATAGTTATATACAATATATACACCTATAGTATATACATAGATACATAGATCTAAGACACAACATTACATAAATATATATACCATATTATATATATATATATATATATATATATATATATATATATATATATATATATATATATATATATATATATATATATATATATATATATATACACACACAATTACATTCTCCATGAAATAAGAACACAAGATCATAGATCTATAATTAAATTGTACACACATGGAACGTATCACCCCGTATCCCACTAGATCTAGGATACGCTTGCGACACGAGTCCACCACACATCCAAACGTACCTTGAAGGACACAAATAACTCATATATATTATTTATGAACAATACCAAGAGTCAAATATAAATCTATTACTATCTATTACTAGGTTGTAAAAGTCTAACACAAGGATATTGGGTTTAAATACTAAAGTCTAGGTCATAAACTATATCTTAGGGTACTAGGATACCGTCTCTCTCGATACGTAAAATAATAGGTAAAGCATCACATATATGTCAAACAATATTAATTATATATAATCCTAATTACAAACATTAAATAGATGCCTTAGTTTTGAATCAACTTGGAATCACCACACTAACCCATAATATTGATACCCAAACCCAATACCTTGTGTATCCCCAATTACCTTGGTACTTACCTTGGTATCTCAAGGTAATACCCAATACTTTACTTATGCTAACTACCCTTAAATAAAATATATGCTACACTAATTATTATACATATAGTATAATACAAGTAGCAATTTAGAAAATATACTTATATATTAATACCAAATATATCTATATCTATATATATATCTATATCTATATATATATATATATATATATATATATAATACCTAATAATAGAAAATCTGCCAAACAGTCGCTAAAAACCCTGACCGCTATCGCTGAAGACTGTTGTTGATGCTGATACACTGCTGTTTTAGTGAAAGATTCCTGCAGTTGTCGCCAAAAACCGCCGCTGTACCTTCTGATACGTTGCTTATACTCTGCAGTATCAGTGACAGATACGTGCAGTTGTTGCTAACTGTTGTCACTATAGGGCTGCTGCTGCTGCTGTGCATTTATTGCTGCTGTGACACTTGCTTCTGTCGCTAAAGCGGCAGCTGCTATTTTTGCCTATTGTTGCTGTTGTGACGCTATTGCCCGCTATTATCGCGAATAAAAATATATTTTTATATATACAATATATATCTAAATACCATATATATAACCCATATATATATATATATATATATATATATATATATATATATATATATATATATATGCAATATGCATATAAAACTATTAATAACTATATATACACTCATACATAGTAAATTATACAAAGTACCACATAGTAACACACACACACACACACACACACACACACACACACACACATATATATATATATATATATATATATATATATATATATATATATATATATATATATATATATATATATGTATGTATGTACATATATTCATTCCCCATATATAACACATATTATATAAATATAATCATAACACATGTAATTATACTTAATATATACATATATATATATATATATATATATATATATATACTATAATATATATATACATGTAGAAGAATAGTTACATACAATATATACACCTATAGTATATACATAGATCTAAGACACAACATTACATAAATATATATACATACAATTACATTCTCCATGAAATAAGAACACAAGATCATAGATCTATAATTAAATTGTACACACATGGAACGTATCACCTCGTATCCCACTAGATCTAGGATAAGCTTGCGACACGAGTCCACCACACATCCAAACGTACCTTGAAGGACACAAATAATTTATATATATTATTTATGAACAATACCAAGAGTCAAATACAAATCTATTACTATCTATTACTAGGTTGTAAAAGTCTAACACAAGGATATTGGGTTTAAATACTAAAGTCTAGGTCATAAACTATATCTTAGGGTACTAGGATACCGTATCTCTCGATACGTAAAACAATAGGTAAGGCATCACATATATGTCAAACAATATTAATTATATATAATCCTAATTACAAACATTAAATAGATGCCTTGGTTTTGAATCAACTTGGAATCACCACACTAACCCATAATATTGATACCCAAACCCAATACCTTGGGTATCCCCAATTACCTTGGTACTTACCTTGGTATCTCAAGGTAATACCCAATACTTTACTTATGCTAACTACCCTTAAATATAATATATGCTACACTAATTATTATACATATAGTATAATACAAGTAGCAATTTGGAAAATATTTACTTATATATTAATACCAAATATATATATATATATAAATAAAATATCTAATAATAGAAAATCTACCAAACAGTCGCTAAAAACCCTGACCGCTATCGCTGAAGACTGTTGTTGATGCTGATACACTGCTGTTTTAGTGACAGATTCCTGTAGTTGTCGCCAAAAACCATCGCTGTAGCTTCTGATATGTTGCTTATACTCTGCAGTATCAGTGACAAATACCTGCAGTTGTTGCTAACTGCTGTCACTATAGGGCTGCTGCTGCTGTGCATTTATTGCTGCTGCGACACTTGCTGCTGACGCTAAAGCGGCAGCTGCTATTTCTGCCTATTGTTGCTGTTGTGACGCTATTGCCCGCTATTGTCGCTAATAAAAATATATGTTTATATATACAATATATATCTAAATACCATATATATAACCCATATATATATATATATATATATATATATATATATATATATATATATATATATGCAATATGCATATAAAACTATTAATAACTATATATACACTCATACATAGTAAATTATACAAAGTACCACATAGTAACATACACACACACACACACACACACACACACACACACACACACACATATATATATATATATATATATATATATATATATATATATATATATATATATATATATGTATATATATATATACATGTAGAAGAATAGTTACATACAATATATACACCTATAGTATATACATAGATCCAAGACACAACATTACATAAATATATATACCATATTATATATATATATATATATATATATATATATATATATATATATATTCTCCATGAAATAAGAACACAAGATCATAGATCTATAATTAAATTGTACACACATGGAACGTATCACCCCGTATCCCACTAGATCTAGGATACGCTTGCGACACGAGTCCACCACACATCCAAACGTACCCCGAAGGACACAAATAAGTCATATATATTATTTACGAACAATATGAAGAGTCAAATACAAATCTACATGTCCGTATCAAAATATGACATGTACAAAGTCCCGTGTCAGAGGAAAAACCCCTAAATCAATACGTATCACCAAATTGTTGGGATACGACCTACACGTACCCAATTGTGGACACGACACTAGCCCCAAACATACAAGCATATATCAAATTAATCTATAGGACCAATTGACACACACAACAAATGTCAATCTCAGAATTTGCCCAAAATTGATACAAAAAGCACCATAACTTTCTCAATATGCCTCCTATGAACAGAAAACCAAATCCTATGGGTAGCCAATGCCTATGGGTTGATTTCTCATGGTTAAATCACAGATTTAGAACCTAAATTAAATGGAAAAACTAAATTATACCAATTGGGAGATGGATTTCCAATGCAACAACCAAATATGATAAAATAGGCCTCCAACTTGTAGATCCTTGCTCCTCTTCGTAGATTCTTTCTTCCTCCTTCTAGATCCTTGCCTCACTAGCCTCCAATGGTGATTTAGAAAGGTAATGGGATAAAATTTGGTAAGGAAATGAAGTTAGAATGAAGAAATTTGGTTGAAGGAATTCCTAGATCTAGTTTCCAAATAAAAAGAGAAGAGAGAAATAATTCCCCCACTCTAAATAGGCCGGCCCCCTTTCCCCTTTCTCAAGCTACTATAAATTGATTAATATACCCCTTGGGGCCTCTCATGAAGAAATAATTAAGGAAGGAAGCTTCTAGTCTAATGGTTTAATTAATTTAATCCATCTCCTTAACAATGGCTTTCTAAATGGACTAAATTCTATCAATTAATTCATGTGGTCCATGAGTCTAAACTAAACTAGTTAGCTCCACTAACACAAGTCCAAAATAAATAACTAACATCTAACAATAATTAAATAATATAACAAATAATTATTTATCATGCATAATATTTAATTAAATATAAATTTACTAAAATACCCTTTCCTAGAAAATATGGTAGTGACATTTAGACTTGACACTAGTTAACCCATTTAAACTTGTCATGACAACTAGTGAGCCCAATATGGGCTAGGCCCGTTAGCCCCTTTCCTCTAATTAATTAGGAGGATTAGACTAATTTTTATTAGTGTAATTTTTTTTCAAAATAGTCATCCTTAATTATCCTTCATAATTCATTATATAGGGGCATTGTAGACAATTGTGGGTGACTTGGAGAAGGGGAAAAAGGGGGGCCGACCACATATAACCTCCCATCTATCTTTTCTCTCCATTTGTTCATTCATTTTGAGACCCCCAATTCTCTAGATCCCTAATTCACTCATCCCTCCACCAATTCACTTTTATTCTCTCATATTTCCTATCAATTAAGAAGCATTGGAGCTTAGAATTGCAAGAAGCACTTAGAGGAGGAGGATTTGCTAAGAGCTCGTGTCCAGATCGAGTCAATTATGCATTTTATTGAGAATCCATCTCCCAATAGGTATAGATCTAAATTTATCTCTAATTTGACTTTCAAATCATGCATCTAACCATTAGGAATCATCCCTTGGCTTAGGGCTACCCATAGGATCAAGAATTGAGTCCATATGGCTTGTATTGTGAAAGTTATACGGTGATTTGTGTCCAAATAAGGGAAATTACAAGATTGACACATCAATTGTTTGTCATGAGACCAATTAGATCTAATTATGTCATGTCCCTGTCCCAAAATACGTAGGACTAGGAATACATAACAATCCAGCTACGCATTCGACCAAACTCTGGTCCGACTCGAATGCGTATAAGCAGTATAATAAGGGTAACTATTTAAGAATACTAAAAATATCTATGTCACAATCCACATAAAGAACAAAATATCAAGAATGAACTACATGTGCTAAAGTCGGCCGCCCAGTAACACATAAGCTCGAATGGACTCGAGAAAGGAATATGAGTTTATAAAACTAGGCTACATCAGCAGATGAATAAACAATATTAATAAATAATCATAACTCCGGTAGAAATAATATAAGTACCTAGCACCAATGCCCGTATGACAAGCAACACACATCAACAACTCCAAAGGCTCCATAACCGTCTATGCTATAAAAACTGGCAGGGGACCAGGTCCTCAGAGGAACGTAACAAGGTACAAGAAACAACATGCCAAAGTAAAATAGTATAATGCCATATACTCAAGGGTTAACTACTGTAACCATCTAAGTGATATGCATGTGAGAACATCACTCGCACTCAGGCTAAAACTACTACAGGCTCTGTGTCGGGGAGCCCATAGTAGCAAGTAATATCTCGTAGAGCTAGTAAATATGCCAAAGATGTGGGACAAAGTCTAAGGCACCTCCAGTAACATAGTATATATATAAACATAATCAGCCTATAGTATAGTGTGTCTCTCCCCACCCAATGTAACCTCACGTCTCATGTCCACAATGTCTTATGTCCATAACACGCAAGATCATGACCTCTAGCTAGTACAACGAGTCATAATGATATCTATATAATATGCAAGTCTCATATCACAAATTCTGTAAGACTATACAGAATCACCATGAATAACTCAAGAAAGATTATGTCATAAGAAATAGTGTCAAGTGTCCTATGGTATGTCGTACTTGGTAAAGCAAGCACGTAAAAATAGGATCATGGAATCAACTATCTAAGTGACGTTACACGACTTCGCTTCAACGTCTCACGGTCCTAAGTTGAGCAGGAACATCACAAGAATATATATATGAAAAAAACATAAGCAGATAATATAACATGATCTACTATAAGTTTGGCAAGGTACACTTGCATGAATTCTGGATATAGCGAAGTCCAAGTAGCGAGCACAATGCGACAACTATTCCTGAAAAGGTAAAATCCACACGAACGTATTTGGATGCTGCAACAGACATCATCAATATTTCTAAAACATAAGAAATAGCTAGGATTGACTACCCATAAGTCCAATTTGGACACATGGACGAAAAAGACAGTTTTGGGTCAAAGCGGGGTCCACTGGTGGCCCACTTCGCACTGAAAAGCGTACCAGAGACAAAGTTCTCCAAATTTAGGAAAATTAGTTTCTACGAGTCTAGAACGAGGATACGACCAAAATGGAATGTCCAAAATTGGTTTTCTGTGAGCCGGTCACAAAATGCCCGTCAAGTGGAACCATGGGGCCCACGAAACAGTATTTTGTCAACGTTCTTAGAATCGAACAAAACTTGGGTCACAGGACTAGAATAGCTCTTTGAACCCGATGGCTTAAGTTTCATTACGAAACGACAAGCGCACACGAAGTTATGACAAGGTGTCAGAATAGGCCGATACGATATTTTTT